>VDFB02000017.1:286401383-286428854 GCA_007258455.2 Sequoia sempervirens
GGGAAAAAGGGATACATTTTTGTTAAGACAAGACTATTGAAGTTGATTTTGTGAATCAATTCTAGGGACGAGGTCCCTCAATTGTGGCCTCACTAGGCTCAAGCCAAGCTAAAAATTCCTATGCCACTAATAAAATAAATATATGAAAATGATGGTGAATTTTACATAGATGATGCGATGTGTTTTAAAGGAATGTTGGTAATATTCAACATAAAATATACCTTACTCAAAAAATGGTGTCACAAAAAGAATGAGAAAATCCTTAGTGATAGAATAAAAGAATAATCTTTAGTGGTATGTAGTTAAATTGATGCTTTTGGGAAAAGGCTATAAGTATATCTTATTATATGATTAATAGATTAAAAAAAAACTTACTTGTGTGGATATGTAAGAATCCTTCTACTTCATTTTTAATGGTATTTGTTTGTGAGGTTTATGTTAGTGTGCCTCATGAAAAGTGATCTAAATTGGATACAAAAACTCATGTATACATATTCATAGGCTACAATAAAAAATGATATGGGGTGGAGTCTGACCAATCTCCAAGTGGGAGATTTTTAGTATATGGGGCCTAATCAGACTCAAAGATTAAATTTTCCCCACTTTTATTGGTACAATCTCCCCCCAAATAATTTAATGGGGGTTTGGGGGCATCGCCCCCAAGATGAGGTCAAGGGGTAGCCCCCCTTACAGGGGCATAACTATTGGTAAAAGGCTAAGGGTTAGGGTTTTCAGTGATATTGTATTGTAGCATTTGCAACACTATTGAGTTGCAAGGATTACTAGTTGTAATTAGTTCAATTTACTAGATAATAATATTGGACTCTTTGTTGGTGAATGTAGCATGAGTTTGGGTGAACCATGTTAAATATTGACTCTCGATTTTTTTATTTCTATGTTTTTCATTCCTTTGTTTAATCTTTATTTGCATTTAATTTCAATATTTTATCCATGGAATTCCTCAAAAGTGGTATCAAAGTGGGTTGTGTTCAATTATCATCTACATGAAAGTACCAGGGTTGAGTGAGAGTCTCACAATTAAGTGGGAGAAATGGCGGATGAGGGTAAATTGAAGATAGATAAATTCAATGGATAGAACTATCAGCTACAGAAGATGCAAATGGAGGATTATCTCTATCAGAAGGATTTATGGAGCCCGTTGGAAGGAATATCCAAGAAACTGACAACAATGAGTGATGAGGATTGGAATCTTCTAGATAGAAAGGCACTGGGAGCCATTTAGTTATGCATGGCACAATTAGTGGCATTCAATATTACAATAGAAAAGACAACTTGGGAGTTGATGGAAACCCTAGCGAATCCATATGAAAATCCTTCCACTTTGAATAAGGTATTTCTTATGAAGAATTTATTTAATATGAAAATGGTAGAAGGTGGGCCAGTTGTTGATCATTTAAATGAGTTTAATATGGTTACCAGTCAATTAAATTTTGTAAATGTAAACTTTGATGAAGAAGTTAGGGATCTTTTGATTCTTTTTCCTTTGTGTAAAATTTGGAATAGCTTGGTAATGGTTGTTAGGAATTATGTTTTTGGTTTGAATACACTGAAATTTGATGATGTTGTTGGTGTTATTTTGAGCGAGGAAATTCATGGGAAAATCTCAGGTGGAACATCCACATCAGGCAGTGTTTTGAATACAAAAAGCAGGGGAAAAACAAAGGAGAGAGGAAACAATTCTAGAAGTCATGGGAAGTCACAAGGAAAATCAAAGGACAAAAGGTCCCAATCTAGAGACAAGAAGGATTGTTGGTACTATGGTAAGCTGAGTCATTTAAAGAAAGATTGTTGGTCTTAGAAAAATAAACAAGACAAAAAGGAAGGAAGTAAAGAGGAAAATGTGGTAAGTAACAAATCTAATGAGGATGCTTTGATTATTTCCCTTGATAATGCTGATGATTCATGGGTTTTAGATTCAGGGGCCTCATTTCATGCTATGCCCCATAGAAGTTATTTTCTTGATAATGTCCAAGGGGATTTTGGGCTGGTTTATTTGGTAGATAACGAACCTTATCAAATTGTTGGAAAGGGAAGAATTAAGATTAAGTTGTTGAATGAGAATCATTGGGTACTACAAGAGGTAAGGCATGTTCCAAGGATGAGTAGAAATTTAATTTCAGCAGGGCAACTAGCTGATGAAGGTTGCACAATTACTTTTAATGATAAAAATTGGAAGGTTTCAAAAGGTGCCTCAATAGTAGCAAAAGGTGTGAAAGTATGCACCTTATATCTTTGTATAGGTCATATTGTTCCTTCTACTTTAGCTGTTGTAGAGAAAACACAAACAAGTTCAGTAACAGTTGTTGTGGGTTCATGGGAAGAGACTAAAATAGTTGTTGCAAGTTTTGAGACAACACTATGGCATAACAAACTTGGGCATATGAGTGAAAAAGGTATGAAGGTACTTTATTCTAAGAAAGTTTTACAAGGTTTGAAATGCATTAATATGAATTTTTGTGAAAGTTGTGTATGGAAAACAAAAGAGAGTTAGTTTTCTCAAGGATGGGAAGCAAAATAAAGATGAAAAGTTAGAACTTGTGCATACAGATGTATAGGGACCAACTCAAGTATCTTCTCTCAGTGGCTCTTGATATTATGTTACATTCATAGATGATGCAACTAGGAAGGTTTTGATTTATTTCCTTAAGAAAAAATCTTGTTTTTTTGAAACATTTAAGAAATGGAGAAGATTGGTTGAGAATGAGACAAGTAAGAGTTTAAAATTCCTCAGATCTAATAATGGTGGTGAGTATTGCAACAAGGAATTTGATGATTATTGTTCCTGTAATGGAATTCGTAGGAAAAAGAATATTCTAGGGACTCCACAAGAAAATGGAGTGGCTAAGTTGCACATGAATAGGACAATAATGGAGCATACAAGGAGCATGAGATTGCATGTCGGCCTACCTTTAAACTTGTGTGTAGAGGCAATCAATATTGTTGTATATTTAATTAATATACATCCTTTAGTTCCTTTTGGTTTTGGTATTCTAGAGGAAGCATGGACAAGTAAGAAGTTGAGTTATTCTTTTCTCAAAACCTTTGTATGTGAAGCATTTGCACATGTAGATTTTGAAAATAGAACCAAGCTGGATGTAAAATAAAAAAAGTGTATCTTTGTTGGATATGACATTAATGAATTTGGTTATAGGCTTTGGGATGTTGAAAATATAAAAATTGTGAGAAGTAGGGATGTTGTATTCAATGAGGTGTTGTACAAAGATTAGTTGCAACAACATGAGAAGAAAGAAAAGGATTTTGTGATACTGGATGATACTGCAAATAGTGATGTTCCAGTGGTTCCTCATGCTCTGCAACAACAAAAAGAAATACCACAAACTCGAGTGAATGTTAGACAATCAACATGGCTAAGTAGACCTCTTTAAAGGTTTTCTCCCTCTTTGTATTATATTTTGTTAACTAATGCTAGTGAACCTGAAGGGTATGATGAAGCTATGTAGGTGGATACAAAGGTTCAGTGGGAGCATGCAATGGAAGAAGAATGGACTCCTTGCTAAAAAAATGGATGTGGGAATTATGCAAGTTGCTTGCAGGTAAAAAGGCCTTACCAAACAAATGGGTTTATAGGCTGAAAGAGGAAGATGGAGGTAAGAATATATTTAAAGCTAGGTTAGTTTTCAAAGGATTTGCATAGAAAAAATGAATTGATTTTGCTGAATTTTTAGTCTAGTTGTTAAGATGACTTATTGTGCCATAGAAAAATGGCCCTTTGTCATTTTCATGTCCTTTTAGGTCTTGTTTCATGGTGTTGAAACAATGTGGCTTTGATTTTATGATTTATCATGGCTTGAACATTCTTATTTAGGTACTAAAACTCAAAGAATGACATCTTGTGAAGGTGTTGTGAAGTGTTGTAAGATATTTCCACATTCTTCTAGACTCCATTTAATATAATTTACCTAAAAATCACCTTTTTACACATCAACAAGTCCTATATTGAAGTGTTGTAAAGTCTTGTAACAAGCCTTCACGCTTCTCTAGGCACAATCTCCTTATTTACACCTTTCTCATGCTTTATTATGTCTCTTTATGCCCTCATATGCTTAATTAAGTGTATTTTTGGATATTATCCCAACAAACAATATTAAACACAACATTATTTCTGACACTTGTTTTCAAGTCCTAGGTTGCCATTCACCATGGGTGGCGAATGAGTCCCCCTTGGCCCCAAATTAAAAATATTTCAAACTTCCTTTCAAGATTTTATTAAAAGTCACTTGATGTCATCCTATGATGAGGTGTGAATGGCTGGTAAGGCATAAGAATTGTATAAATAAGTGTTTTTCATCTCATTCTAACCCTGAATTATCTAATTCATCAAATTCACTCATCCACATATACATTCAAGTATTCAAGCATTCTACATCATCAATTGAAGCAACTACTGAAGCACTTTTGGGCAGCCATTGACATTACTTCAGACTTACAAGATCAAGGATTTGGTGAGTTAATAGAATTTGCATGTTGTTAGTTTACATTTCCTTTTCACTTCACTTTTTTCTATTGGTTTTGGTTACCAAAGTAGGGTTTGACCAAGGAAAACCATTATTTGCTAACCCTCCAACATTTTTCCCCTTTGCATGTGTCTTTGCAGCCTTTGTTTTGCAGATTTGACAGGTTTAAAGGTGTTGAAAAGTGGAAATCAATTCAACTAGGCTCTTCAAGTCAACATATCATTATTTCAAGCTTATTAAGTGTTTTCTATTCGTTTCCAACAAAACTGACCTTGGCAACCTAACATTCAGACATTCCCAAATCTGGTGTTGCAGAGTTGTCTAATTTTCTAGAAATCTAGGAGTGGACTGATTCATGACCCTTGGTGAATGAGTCCCACCTGAGACCTAAAAATATGTATTTTGTTAAATCTTAGATCTCGACTATCAGAAATCAATTCCTGATGCTTTTTCATCAATAGGAGGACTGATTTGTCACCCTGGGTGAATGAGTCACACTGTGAAAAACTAATAAAATTCATCATCATTCCAGAAATTCTACAAAACTCATATTTCATCCAGGTGCACTCTGATTTCATCCATCTCTTTCTATTTTGCATAATTTCTTCATTGTCATAGTTATTTGCATATCACAATGTGTTTTCAAACATAGATTAAATTGCACTTTTGCATTCATTTTAGTTCATCTTAATCAATCAATTTCATTTATTTAAGTTCATTTACATTATATCATATAGGACACATCCTAATTTGAGGGTTACATAAGTATTTTGGGACCCTAAATCTCTATCTTTCTAGGTAAAAAATCTTAGGAAGGGCTCAAGCATCTTGGGTTCCCAAAATCTATGTTACATTTTGGTGAACCTGACTTTTGAATACTTTAAAAATTATGATTGCAGTCATATCTTTCATCCTAGTTTTCATTTGCATTAGAATTCAATTAGGACATTGATTTGTTATTGCATTCTAGGACCTTTCATTTTGCATTAGTGAAACATCCATTTAGTTTTCATTTTTGCATTCAATTTCATTGAAAAAAGTAAAAATCTGCATTCTACATCTGTTATTGCATTATGTAGAAAGTTTAAATCATTCTTAAAAATATGAAAAAAAATTATTAAAAAAACGACATCCTGGGACTCATTCGCCACCTAGGGCAAATCCGTTCCTCTACATTTCTCAAACAACATTTTTGTAATCTCTTTAGAATTTTTCTACATTACAGTTTTCTATTCTGGCATTCTATTTTTATATACAGATTCTCTATTTTTCCTCATTTATTGCATCTTACTTTATTGGCATAATGGAATTTTATTTCAATAAGTTTTGGAATTCCCTCAAATCATTGGTAGACATTTCCAATTGTACCTTTTATTGTGACCTTAATGACTATGAACAACTTCATGCTCCTTTAAATCCTCATGATTTTCCTCCTCATGATGTCGACATCATTGGAGAAGATGATGATAATTTCTACAATGATTTCCTTGACAACCTAGAAGCAAATGCCACCTTTTGTCCCTCTATGAGATCACAAGAACTTCCTACTATTACACCACCTGATCACTTTGCATATTTACATCTTGAAATAAACATAGGACCTAAGGTTCCTTTCTCAAGTGAACCTAGTTTCTCTCAACCACCACAATCCCAACCATTCTATGAGAACAAAGTCACAAACATTCCTATCAACCTTGAAGAAACATATGCTAGAGGATTCACAATTTTAAGTAAACAAGGTTGTGACATAAAAAATGAACATGAAATCCATCAACTTCTTGTGCAACAATCAATTGAAGCACATACAATATGACTTGGATATCAAGATCCTTCTCATCATAATAGACATCCTCTTCAACCTAGGAGAATTTAGGATGTTAGTACAATGGTCTTGAACCCTCCACCTAACTTGAAAATTATCCTTCCCCGTGAACAACCATTCTCTCCTTCTAATGACAAGGATGTTAGGATCCCTATGGGTCCCCTTCTTCCTATTCATGAAAAAGGAGAACCCAGTAAATGCAAACAACCATAAAAATTGAAGAAGATCAAGTTTCCTACACATCTTCCACCTGAATGTGAAAGGAGACTTCAACTACTTTTAAATAAAGGTCTTATACTTTTACCACCTTCAAATAGGTTGGTCATTCATCTTGATGGATCTCATATACCATATTGCAAATATCATCATATTCTTGGACATCGAATAGTAGAATGTCAGACATGGAAGCACATACTAAATAAGTATCACTTCACTGATACATACTATTTCCCTGTCATACCTTAAACCAATATGCATCCCTGTGTCATGCTATAATTGTAGGGTTTCTTATTCTCACTATTGCATCATCATTTCCCATCACTCATCTCAGCTCATTCTTTCTTTTACAATTTTTGGGAGGCGAGACATTGTTAGCCTTGTCCTTGTAATGCATTTGTTTTTGTCTCTTAACCTTGTTATTCCTTTTTCTACTTGTTCATCGAATATTGAGAAACCAATAACTTAGTTAACGATTGACTTACAATTGCATTAGTTGTCCTTTATTTTCTTTTTCTTTTCATGTGCATATCGTGTTCCCCCGTATGGTGTGTTTGATGTTTCCTCTCCTTGTAAATTTATTTTATTCGTATCTTTATTCTTCAATTCATTGTGATTTGTTTTGTGTTTTCCTTTTGGGGATGACACAAAGCATAGAGATGCCCTATGTCTCTTCCATGTTGACCCAAACGGTCCTTGTCTTTTTCAATTTTTGTTTTTTGTTTACCTTTTGGGATGATGCAAAGTGTAGAGATGCCCTATGTCTCTTCCATTTTGACCCAAACAGTCCTTGTCTTTTTCATTTTTACTTTTTATTTTCCTTTTGGTGATGAAGCAAAGCATAGAGACACCCTATGTCTCTTCCATGTTGACCCAAATGGTCCTTATCTTTTTCAATTTTTGTTTTGTGTTTTCCTTTTGGAGATGACACAAAGTGTAGAAACGCCCTATGTCTCTTCCATATTGACCCAAATGGTCCTTGTTTCCTTTTTTCTCTTATATTTTCTTGTGTTTTCCTTTCGGGGATGACACAAGGCACTGAGACCACAATGTCTCCTTCATGTTGACCTAAAATCTCTTTCCTTTTCATTTTCTTTTCTTTTTGCTTGTGTTTTCCTTTTGGGGATGATGTAAAGCATTGAGACTACAAATTTCTCTTCCATGTTGACTCAAAATGGACTTTCGTTTTCCTTTTTTTTGCTCTCTTTATGTCATTCTTACATTTTATGTGTATTTGGGGAATGATAACAATTTTTCTCTATTTCATAACAACATTGTAGCAATGAGCATACTAAGCCCAAATCCATAGAACCCTTATGTGTTTAGTGTAATTTAGTTTATGGGGGGAAACTCCTTTTCTTTCTTTTTCCTTGACATAATGCAACCTACCTTCGAAACATGTGACTTGGCATAGAGCTTTCCAGGTTGGCTCTTGTGTCTTTTTTTTCTTTTTTCCATTTCTTTTCTTCTCTACTTTCAAGTAATTGCTCACATAATGATGTGTAGCAATTCCTTTAAAGTGGGGGGCATATATTACCATTATTTCATTGTTCATTCATGCTTCTTAGTGTAGCCTTTTCATTTACATGATGCATTTGTCACTTTGAGGATGACATTGGATGTGATGTCCTTCATAAGTGTGATTTGTCTCAGCATATTGCATTCCTCTTTGTGGTTTGATGTGACACACTGCATCCCCTAAGTTGTGAATATACTATTCTTTGATTGGTCCTCTCTTGGAGACATTAGACACAATGTCCCCTAAGTGACTAACCTTGCATAAACTGAACAATACTCCTTTGAACAATCTTTCACATTATTGCATTCGGCCACCTTGCATAACACAACTTGCATGCCTATGGATCTGTCTTATTTTTTAGGCCACCTTGAATAACACAACTTGCATTCCTGTTTTGCCATCCTATTTTGATTGTCTCATGAAATTTAAACCGACATTTAAATTTCCTTGGCTTTGTAGCACCTTGTTAAATTTATCGAACGGGTATAGCTTTGGCATGGTTGAGCGGTAATCCCAACTAGCAGCATGACTTTTCCCCTAGCCACTTTTGTGTTTGTGAGTGCATACCAACTAGCATATGTATCTTACTTATTTTTGGACTCTCTCACCCCATAGACAACTAGTTATGTGGCCCTAGAGTGAGTACACATTTTATTTTTCAATCAATCAGCCTAAATCTCTTTTCACAACTAGTTGGATTGATGATCAAAGATTCATTCAATTCATTTCAACACTTGTGTGTTCCTTTGTTCTTATGCTTAGTTTTCCATGGTATCTTTGTCCCGGGGGCTTGATCATCCCTCTTGATTGTTGTATTCCATCTTGCTAGTGTAGGTGCATTTGAACCCTCCCCTTGATGTTCATGGCTACTTTAGTGTGAGGAAGCAAGTTCATCCTCTCATTAAAGTGGGGGCTAAATGTGCTATAGAAAAATGGCCCTTTGTCATTTTCATGGCCTTTTAGGTCTTGTTTCATGGTGTTGAAACTATGTGGCTTTTATTTTATGATGTATCATGGCTTAAACATGCTTATTTAGGTACTAAAACTCAAAGAAAAACGTCTTGTGAAGGTGTTGTGAAGTGTTGTAAGAAATTTCCACATTCTTCTAGAATCCATTTAATACAATTTACCTAAAAATCAGCTTTTTACATATCACCAAGTCCTTTATTGAAGTGTTGTAAAGTCTTGTAACAAGCCTTCATGCTTTTCTACGCACAATCTCCTTATTTACACCTTTATCATGCTTTATTTTGTCTCTTTATGCCCTCATATGCTTAATTAAGTGTATTTTGGGATATTATCCCAACAAACAATATTAAACACAACATTATTTTTAACACTTTTTTTAGGTCCTAAGTGGAACCCATTCGCCATGGGTGGTGAATGAGTCCCACTTGGCCCCAAATTCAAAATATTTCAAATTTCCCTTTAGTATTTTATTAAAATTCACTTGATGTCGGCTTGTGATGAGGTAAGAATGGATAGTAAGGCACAAGAATTGTATAAATAAGTGTTTTTCATCTCATTCTAACCCTTGATTATCTAATTCATCAAATTCACTCATCCACCTATACATTCAAGTATTCAAGCATTCTACATCATCAATTGAAGCAACTATTGAAGCACTTTGGAGTAGCCATTGACATTACTTCAGACTTACAAGATCAAGGATTTGGTGAGTTAATAGCATTTGCATGTTGTTATATTATATTTCCTTTTCATTTCACTTATTTCTATTGGGTGTGATTACCAAAGTGGGGTTTGACCAAGGAAAACCCTTATTTGCTAACCTTCCAACATTTTTCCCCTTTGCATGTGTCTTTGTAGCCTTTATTTTGCATATTTTATAGGTTTAAAGGTGTTGAAAAGTGGAAATCAAGAAAAATAGGCTCTTCAAATCAACATATCATTATTTCAAGTTTATTGAGTATTTTTTGTCTGTTTCCTACAGAACTGACTTTGGCAACCTGACATTAGACATTCCCAAATCTGGTATTGCAGAGTTGTCTGATTTTCTAGAAATTCGAGAGTGGACTGATTCGCCACCCTAGGCAAATGAGTCCCACTTGAGATTTGAAAATCTTTATTTTGTCAGATCTTGGATCCCAACTATCAGAAATCAATTCTTGACACTTTTTCATTAGTAGGAGGACTGATTCGCCACCTTGGGCGAATGAGTCCCACTGTGAAAAACTAGTAAAATTCATTAGCATTCCAAACATTCCAGAAAACTCATATTCCATCTAGGTGCACTCTAATTTCATCCATCATTTTTGTTCTACATAATTTATTCATTGTCATAGTTACTTGCATATGGGTATGTGCAGGATCATCATGGAAAAAATAGGCCCTTAAGTAGCAAAAAAATTAGAAAAGTCAAAGTTAGGCAACTTGATGTAAAAATTTAAATAAGTTATTTATATTATATCAAAAATATGTAGGAATAGAATTTGTAGAAAATTGAATGTAGTTTCTAAACTACTAGGTTTGTTTAAAAAAAAAAAATCTATTTGGTGAAAATTTGAAATTTCAATGCAGTAGTACTTAAATTTCAGCGAAAAATGAGAATTAGGTGTCTGTCTAACCACCCTAACCACAATAAAATGATAATATTTTTTTATAATATTTTATATATAAGTAGAGGACTCATGTCTCAATGTGATGCATTTTTTTTTGTAATTTTTTTCCAAGTAAATATTTAATTATGAATTTTTTATTATAACTTTTAAAAAATATAGAAAACATGTATGTTTAACCACCTTAACTTGGTCAAAACTTCATAAAATTCAAATTTAATTTTTTAATCCTATAGTATGCAAAGCATAGAATGTGATGCATGTTTTAGATTCAAAAATGTGATACCATTTGAAAGCTATAAATGTTTTCAATCAGTCTATCAATCAAGACTTTAGTCATAATTTGAATAAATGAATAATAATTACTTACTAAATTAAAAGTAAAGCATAATTTATATTGGTGGAAAGTTGAGAATCTCCTTTAAAACCCTTTTCATTTCATCAATTTTGGGTTAAAAAAGTCATCAGCGGTATGTGTAGGATCATGATGGGCCAAAAAGTGCGATATGATGGATATTTGGGTGTATGGCTATGACTTTTTAAAATTAATGAAAATAATGGAGATTCTCAACTTTCCATCCAATTCTTTACACTGAATTAAATAAATAATTATTATTCATTTTCTATTTGAATTTGACTAAAGTCTGATTAAATAGGCGATTATCGTTTCAAAGCAGGTATCACATTTTTGAATCCAAAACATTCTATGCTTTGTATACTATAGGATTAAAAAAAAGGAAAATAATTTCATGAAGTTTTTACCAAGTTAAGGTGGTTAGACATCTGTTTTATATTTTCTAAAAGTTGTAATAAAAAATCATAATTAATTATTTACTTGGAAATAAATTACAAGAAAATATGCATCACATCGAGACATGAGTCCTCTACTTCCATCTAAAATATTATAAAAATATATTATCATTTTATTTTGGTTAAGAGATGAACACCTACTTTTTATTTTTTCCCTTGCATTGAAATTTCAAATTTTCACCGAATAGATTTAAAAAAAATAAACCTAGTAGTTTAGAAACTACATTCAATTTGCTACAAATTCTATTCTTACATATTTTTGAAATAATATAGATAACTTATTCTAATTTTTATGTCAAGTTGCTTAACTTTGATTTTTCTAATTTTTCACTACTTAAGGGCCTATTTTTTCCATGATGATCCTGCACATACTGATCCACATACCAATCATATTGCCACTTTTTGGCACATCATGATTCTACACATACCCATATCACAATGTGTTTTCAAACATAGCTTAAATTGCACTTTTTCATTCATTTTAGTTAATCTTAATCAATCAATAACACTTAGTTAAGTTCATTTACATCATATCATATAGAATACATCCTAATTCTATTGTTACATAAGTACTTTGGAACCCTAAATCTCTCTCTTTCTAGGTGAAAAATCTTAGGAAGAGAGCAAGCATCTTGGGTTCCAAAAATCTCACTCTTCTATTTGTACTATTTTAAGTATTGTGGTTGTTGAAGATTTGCATTTGGAACAACTAAATGTGAAAACTACCTTTCTCCATGGTGATTTGGAGGAGGAGATATATATGGAACAATACCAAGGGTTTGAGGTCAAAGGTAAGGAGAAATTGGTGTGTATATTAATGAAGAGTTTGTATGGTTTGAAACAAGCACCTCGACAATGGTACTCGAAATTTGATAGTTCTATGGTTGAGCAAGGCTACAATGGGTGTAATTCTAACCATTGTGTTTATTTTAAGAGGTTGGATAATGACAACTACATTATTTTATGTTTATATGTTGATGGTATGCTTGTAGCAGGGTCTTACATGGATCACATAAGTGAATTAAAATAGCAGTTAGCACAATCATTTTCTATGAAGGATTTGGGGGAAGCAAAAAAAATACTTGGTATGAGAATTTGAAGAGATAGGAAAAACAAAAAATTGACTCTATCTTAGGGTGGTTATGTTGAAGAGGTGTTGCAGAGATTCCACATGGAGAATGCAAAAGATGTCAGCACACCTTTTCATAGTCATTTGAAATTGACTAAGGAGATGTGTCTAAAGACACAAGAGGAGGAAGAAAAAATGTCTAAGGTGCCATATGCTTCAATTGTAGGAAGTTTAACGTATGTCATGGTATGCACAAGACTGAATATTGCACATGATGTTGGAGTTGTAAGCATGTATATGAGTAATCCCAAATTGGAGCATTGGAATGCAGTAAAATGGGTTCTAAGGTATTTGAGAGGTACATCCAATAAACATTTATGTCTTGGGGGATCTAATACTAATTTAGTAGGTTATGTAGACTTAGATTGGTAGGAGATATTGATACCGGGCTGATTACTATAGGTTATGTATTTATTGTAGGTGGGACAGCAGTAAGTTGGATCTCATAGTTGCAAAAGGTGGTTTCTTTATCCACCATGGAGGAAAAGTATGTAGCTACAATAGAGGCAATCAAAGAGATGATATGGCTGCAATATTTCATGGAAGAATTGGGAAAACAATAGGCCAATAGTTATTATTTTATGGACAACCAAAGTGTCATTTATTTTGCAAAGAACTCTACCTTCCATTCAAAGACCAAACACATATAGTTAAGGTATCACTTCATTCGGTTGATATTGGATGATAGATAGTTAAGGATGTAAAAGATACATATAGATGAAAATCTAGTGGATATGTTTACAAAGGCAGTACCAAGGGAGAAGCTAAGCTCCTCTTCAACTTTGGTTCAAGGTCTTCAAGACTGAAAAATAATAAAATCAGAACAATAGGATCCATGATACTTATTTCTTGTGGGAGCTACAAGGATAGAAGTGTTATGATCATTCTTTAAGTGGGAGATGATATGGGGTGGAGTTTGATCAGTCTCCAAGTGGGATAATGTTGGTATATGTAGCCTAATAAGACTCAGAGGTTAAATTTTCCCCACTTTTATCGATGTAGCTTCCCCCCAAATTATTTAACAGGGGTTTGGGGGTAGTGCCCCCTAGATGTGGTCAAGGAGTAGTGCCCCTTGCAGGGACATAATTCTTGATAAAAGGGTAAGGGTTAGGGTTTTCATTGATATTGTATTGTAGCATTTGCAATATTATTGAGTTGCAAGGATTACTGGTTGTAATCAGTTCGATTTATTGGATAATAATATGGAACTCTCAGTTGGTGAATGTAGCCCGAGTTTGGGTGAACCATGTTAAATATTGTCTCTTGCTGTTATTATTTATGTTTTTTTCATTCCTTTGTTTAATCTTTATTTGCATTTAATTGATATTTTATGCATGAAATTCCTAGCAAAAAATACAAAATGTTATAAGATTTGGAATCCTCTAAGACATTAATTAGTTTTTCTTGGGATGTGATTATAGAGAGTTATGATATTTCTTAGGTCCAAAAAAACCAAAGTAAATATATGGGACAAAAAAAATAGATTTTGAGAGTAAGCTTAAGAAGTAGGAATATGCACATGTGGAAGAATATATAGATGAACTGAATAATGTATTAGAAGATATTTCAGATGAGGATGTGTAAGATGAGAATACAAAATAATATTTGGAGATTATTACTCATACCTTGAGAAGTTCCATGATATAAAATAATCTATCCTACAAGTATAGACCACCATATTTTTACTCTACATGTTTTCTTTATTGAGTATTGATGATGAATTTAAGCCTTTTAGGGAGACTCTCTTTTTAGATGATAGTGAATCTTGGATGTAGACCATGTAAGATGAGATGATGGTCTTAGACAACTATGACACCTAGGATCATATTAGTTTTCCTAATGGAAGAAATTCCCTTAGGTGTAAGTGTGTCTAAAAATAAAATCAATGCATATAATTAGTTAGATTTGAATAGGGCTAAAGTAGTTTCTACTCCCAAAGAGAGGGAATTAACTTTTATGGAACCATCTCCCCTATAACAAGGTTAACTTCTATTAGATTCATATTATCTCTTGATAAATCCTATGATTTTGAGAATATTAAATGGATGTTAAAAGAACTTTATTACAATGAGATATTGGTGTAGTCTAGTAGAATGCATACCCTTGCATTTGCACACTTTTTTGGGCCTTCCTTGATTTATTCATGCTTCTTTATGGCTTAATTGGTCCTATTTTGCATTCGCAAGCCCTATGAATTACATCTTTTTCTAGTTAATCTCGACATTCTCCAATGCATAAATGACAAGTTAATGACTCCATCTATGTGTCCTTGATTTTTGGGTTAGAACTAAAATTCCACCTAGGGAATCTTTGTCCCCCAAGGGTCCTAGGGTCCTTATTTTGAGGCATCTTAATTGGGCCCCTTTTTGGTGTATGTTCCCCAAGTTTCATGGCTTGGGGCTAAGATGCCACCTAGAGTGTCTTAGTCCTCCTTGAATTATTTTTGGGATTTAATTTTAAATTATGGCATGATTTAGCCTCCTTCATTCAATGAATTCATATGTCATCTTGGTGTAATGTAATTTTGGAATATTAAGCATAAGAATAAATACAAGGTTCCTTCATTCATTTTCATAACAAGTCTTTTGTGATCTATCTTTTATCATAGCATAATTGAGTTCACAAGAGCATTCAAGAGTAGATTTATTAAGTATTTGGAGCCATCATCAAGAGTCAAGAATCATATCAAAGAGTTTCTTGCATCATCTATGTTGTTGTGCTAACATTTGTGAAGTAGGGTTTTGATTCAAGAAAGAAATTCAAACAATATCTATCAAGCATTCAAGATCCATATCCATTGAAGCCATTGCACACAAGTTTGCAGACTTTACAACAAGGATTTGGTGAGTTGTAGCATTGCATGTTGTTCATTCACCATTTCCTTCATTATTTCTATTTCATTTCAAGGTTTAATTACCAACAAAGGGGTTTGACCAAGGAAAACCCCCATTCGCTAACAAACAACAAGTTTTTCCCTTCCTACATATTTGTGATTGCAGATCTAGGTTGTAGTCTTGAAGATAATTTGGAGTGAAAAGTTGTAAAAGTTGCAAAGTTTCATTACAAAGTTGTCATCTTCATGAAAACTCACTTATGAGCCGAATTCAGAAGTTTCCTAACCTGAGATCGAAAAGGAATCAAGTGTAAACATTGGAGATCAGGATCACATTCAGAGTTTTCAGAAATTTAGAACGAGACTAATATGCCACCTTGGGCATCTTAGTCCTCCTAATTGTATTTTTCAAAGATTCCTTCAGATCTGGTTCTGACATTCGAAGACTCCACATCTACCCCAAAAAATATCAGTGGGACTAATATGCCATCATAGGTGTCTTAGTCCTCCATGGCACTTTTTGGAAGCTTCTTTACATTTCTAGGATCCTCACAACATCTCCAAACTTCCCAAGTACACACATCCTAACTTCTAGTTTCATATTTTTCTATTATATTTTGTTTATCTTTCTAGGTCATTTAGCATTCATTTTCATATCACATTGTGTTTTCAAACATTTTATTTTCCAAGAATTTGCTTGGTGGTCAACCCCTTAGAGATGAAAAATCCCCCTCCTAGGTCCTTCCTAATTGAGAATTGACTCACCTTGTGAGGTTGCTAGTCAATCCAACTGGGACTCCTAGGAATTTTTTGAATGATTTGTGTGGAGAAAGTGTGATATTCACATATATCTATTTTTTTTCCATCAATAATTTTGATGAACCCAAATTTTAAGCATTTCTTTCTGATTTGGAGTCCATTAAAGTCCTTAGATCTAGATTTCATTCATTCATGCATTGCATCTTGCATTAGTGAAATTTCATCTAGGGTTTCTTTCATTTGGCATTAGTGAGATTGCATTTAGGGTTTCTTATATTTGCATTAGTGAAAGTGCACATAGGTTGCATCTTTACTTTATTGAATCATTTAATTTCATTGAGAAAATAGAAATTTATTGTTCATCATAGTTATTGCATTTACAAACATTCTTATTGCATTCAAAATTGAAAAAATTGCATTCAATTGTTTGTTT
Source organism: Sequoia sempervirens (assembly GCA_007258455.2). Classification (NCBI taxonomy): domain Eukaryota; kingdom Viridiplantae; phylum Streptophyta; class Pinopsida; order Cupressales; family Cupressaceae; genus Sequoia; species Sequoia sempervirens. Next base: position 286,417,977 of record VDFB02000017.1, read on the forward strand.
CTAGTTACTTTTTCTTGCACTTATCTGCACACTTTTCTGTTTCTAAACATCAATACCTTGCATAGGAAATTTGTAAACACTTTTAACATTCCATAATTCAGTATTTTTCTGCAAAAAACCTTTCCTAGGACTGAAATACCCTTCCAGGCATCTTATTCCTTCTCAAGATTTTTTCCTCAAAAGTCTCTCTCTACTGCTTGTAGTTTGTTTTAGTCCTTTAAACTTTAGAATCTGGCACCAAGAGGACCAAGACACCCTTCCTACCATCTTAGTCCCTATTGACTTTGACTCTCCAAGTTTTAGGATTTAAAATTACTTTTATGTGTTTCTGTGGGTTGGCTTCAGTTTTCTGTTTCAATTTCCAGAATTGATGTTATTCCAATTTATTTTATTTCAAGTGCATTTGTTCAATCTTGCATCATGGATTTGTGTTTTGGAAAGTTGTGTATGTCCTTGAAATATTTGGTAGATGTTTCAAATTGTACCTTTCATAATGACCCTAACAACATTGAAATCATTCATGCTCACTCAAATCCTAATGTATGTCCTCCTTCCAAGGTTGACATCATTGGAGAAGATGATGACAACATGAATAAGTTCCTAAACAATTGTATTGATGACCTTGATGCTAATTCATGTTTCTATCCCTCCATGAAACAACCAAATCCTCCCATAATACCACCTCTTGAGATGTTTGGTTACTTACATCCTAAAACTAAAGCAAAAGTTCAACCTAAGTTCCCTACAATAAGTGAAACTAGTTCCTCTAAACAAGAAAATATTCAACCCTTTTATGATCACAAAGTAACAAACACTCCAATCAACCTAGAAGAAACATATGGCAAAGGCTTCACAATATTAAGCAAACAAGGATGTGATAAAACAAGTGAACATGAGATTCATCAAATCCTAGAACAAAAACCAACTGATGAAAACACAAAGGGATTAGGATATCAAGATCCCTCTCATAATGGAGAACCTACTAGAGAATATATAAGGCTCCAAAGTGATGGCATGGTGATCTTGGATTTTCCCTCTGATATGAATATCTTTCTTCCTAAATAACAACCAATAGATCATAATAATAAAAAGGATAAACATAGGATCATCTCCGAAATTCCTGTCCTAATCCCATCTAGAGAAGTTGGTGAATCTAGCAAGCACAAGAGGCCTTACAAGTTACAAAAGTTACAACCTCTTGGTCTGCCACCTGAAAGTGAAAGGAAACTACAATTGCTTCTCAATAAAGGACTTATAACATTACCACCTATGAATAGATTAATTCTTTATCCTAAAGATGCAAAATTCCCACATTGTGCATACCATCAAACTCTTAGACATAGTACCGATGAATGCAATGAATTCAAGTTATTATTGTAAAAAAATCACTTTGATGGCAATGATTGCCATCAAGTGATTGCATAGCTTATCCTTTTTTTCCCTATTGTCATGTAATAGTTATAGAATATTCTATTCTCACTATTACATGATCCTTCTCATCACCTACCTTGGCCCATTCTTGTCTTGCATTTAGTGGGGACAAGAAGTAGATGGCCTTGTCCTAGTAAGGCATTTGTTGTTGTCCCTTCAGCTCATTATCTACCTTTCATTTATACAGACTGAGATTAGGAGGCAGATAACTTACTTTAGGTTGACTCGCCTATGCCTTACTAGTCTTTTACATTTTCTTTGTGTTTGCTTGCATGTGCGTAACATGATCCCCCATGATGTTCTATTTGATGTTTCTTTCTCTATGTGCATTCCTTTATTTGTACCTTCATTCTTCTATATGTCATATACTTTTTCCTTTTCCTTGATCTTTTATCTTTTCCTTTCATTTTCATTTTTTTATCTTGTTTTTTTCCTTTTGGGGATGATGCAAGGCATCAAGATATTCATGTCTCCTTCATGTTGACCCCAAACCTTTTCCTTTTTCTTTCACCTTTTCCTTTTCATATTTCTTGTGTTTTCCTTTTGGGGATGACACAAGGTGTTGAGACACCCCACATCTCTTCCATATTGACCCAAAAGGCTTTCTTTTTCTTTGTTTTCACTCTCTTTGTGTCATTCTTCTAGTTCTATGTGTATTTGGGGAATGATGAAAATTCAGAGCTATCTAATATCATTGCAACAATGATAGATACTAACCCAAAATCCATAGATCCTTTATGTGTTCTTGGGGGTAACCCTCTTTTACTTTTTTTATCTTTTGGCTACTTTAAAGTAATTGCTCACATCATGGTGTTGGAAATTCCTTTAAAGTGGGGGCATACATTGGAATTATTTTTGCATGATTTCACTTGCAATTATTTCCTTTTCATGTTCTTTGATGCGATTTTCTTATTTCATGCGACGTGTTTTCCTCTTTGTGGTGACATTGGGAGTAATGTCCTTCAAGATTGTGATTTATCTTAGCATATTATATTCCCCTTAGTGGTGATGCGATGCACTACATCCCTTAAGTGGTGAATATTTTATCCTTTGATCAGTCCTCTCTTGGAGACATTAGGCATGATGCCCCCTACAAGTAAGACCTTGCATGAACTAAGAAAAATCCCTTTGAACATCCCTCTTTCTTGTTGCATTTTTCCTTTTTGTACCTTATTAAATTCATGGAGGTATGGCTTTGATATGGTCCCTAGGGGCTCACCTAGTGAACACCTAGCTTCACTAGCCCTTGTGAGCATTATTGTTTTTGTACCTTATTAAAGTCATGGAGGTATGGCTTTGATATGATCCTCTAGGGTTTACCTAGTGAACACCTAACTTCACTAGCCCTTGTGAGCATATGTTTTGTTTGCATAGTGGACAATGTGTTCCACTTCTAAACCTTTTGGACAAGCAGCCTAGACCTAGTCCACCATGATGGACAACTAGTCGAAGCTATATTTGTTGTGGTTTTCCCTTTTCTTTTTCCATTTTCATTTCTTTGATTGTGTATGTTTGCAATCTAGTTATGGCTTCATATATCATTCATAAGCGTGTTCCTTTTTGTCTATGTTGGTTTTCCATAGGATCTTGATCCTGGGGGCTTGGCCACCCTCTTGATTATTTTCATCTTATCTTACTAGCATTTATGCATTTCAACCCCTTTTGATTGTGGTTGGCTACTTTAGTGTGAGTTTGAAGCAAGTTCATCCTCTAACTAAAGTGGGGGCTAAATGTAGTGTAGTAAAATGCATACCCTTACATTTTCACACTTATTTGGGCCTGCCTTGCTTTATTTATGCTTCTTTATGGCTTAATTGGTCTTATTTTGCGTTCAAAAGCCTTATGAATTACATATTTTTCTTTTCAATATCGACATTCTCCAATACATAAATGATAATTTACTAACTCCATCTATGTGTCCCTAATTTTTGGGTCAGGACTAAAATGCCACCTAGGGTGTCTTTGTCCCCCAAGGGTCTCAGGACCCTAATTTTGAGGCATCTTAATTGGGCCCTTTTTGGTGTCTATGCCCCAAGTTTCATGGTTTGAGACCAAGACGCCACCTAGGGTGTCTTAGTCCTCCTTGAGTCATTTTCGGAATTTAATTTCAAATTCTAGTGGAATTTAGCCTCCTTTATTTATTGAATTCATATGTCAACTTGGTGTAATGTAATTTTAGGATATTAATCATAAGTATAAATACAAGGTTCCTTCATTCATTTTCATAACAAGTCTTTTGTGAGAGATTTTATCATAGCATAATTGAGTTCACAAGAGGATTCAAGAGTAGATTTATCAAGCATTTGGAGCCATCATCAAGATTTAAGCATCATATCAAAGAGTTTCATGCATCATGTGTGTTTTTGTGATAACATTTATGATGTAGGGTTTTGAATCAAGCAAGAAATTCAAACAAGATCTATCAAGCATTCAAGATCCATATCCATTACAGCCATTGAAAAAAAGTTTGTTGACTTTACAACAAGGTTTTGGTGAGTTGTAGCATTGCATGTTGTTCATTCACTATTTCTTTCATTATTTCTATTTTATTTCAAGGTTGAATTACCAATAAGGGGTTTGACCAAGGAAAACTCCCATTCACTAACAAACAACAAGTTTTTCCCTTCTTGCATATTTGTGATTGCAGATCTAGGTTGTAGTCTTGAAGATCATTTGGAGTGAAAAGTTGTAAAATTTGCAAAGTTTCATTACAAAGTTGTCATCTTGACGAAAACTCACCTATAGGCCGAATCTGGAAGTTTTAGAACGTAAGATCGAAAAGGAAGAAAGTATAGACCTTGGAGCTCAGAATCACATTCAGAGTTTTCAAAAATTCAGAATAGGACTAATATGCCACCTTGGGAATCTTAGTCCTCCCAAGCATATTTTTTAGAGAATCCTTTAGATTTGGTCCTAACATTTGAAGACTCCAAATCTGCCCCAAAAAATAGTAGTGTGACTAATATGCAATCCTAGGCATCTTAGTCCCCCATAGCACTTTTTGGCAGCTTCTTTACATTTCCAAGATCCTCACAACATCTCTAGACTTCCCAAGTACACACATCCTAACTTCCAGTGTCATAGTTTTCTATTATATTTTGTTTATCTTTCTAGGTCATTTAGCATTCATTTTCATATCACATTGTGTTTTAAAAAAAATTCTTTTCCAAGTATTTGCTTCGTGGTGAACCCCATAGAGCTAAAAAATCCCCCTCCTAGGTCCTTCCTAATTGAGAATTGACTCACCTTGTGAGGTTTCTAGTCAATCCAATTGGGACACCTAGGACATCTTTGAATGATTTGCGTGGAGAAAGTGTGATATTCACATATATCCATTTTTCCACCAATCAATTTGTATTAATGAGATATGTGTGACAACATGATGGTTTTGTTTTGAAAAGGAAGAAACACTTGTTTTTTAAGTTAAAATGATCATTACTTGGTCTAAAATTGTAAATAGTATTAGTACTACATATTTGATTCTATCACGTTGAGTTTGGGTTTTAATAAGAGTGAAGAGGATCACTATATTTATGTTAACAAAACATATGATTTAATTTTTATTATTTTTTGGTATGTGGATGATATGATATCTACTAGTAATAACAAGGTAATAAATATAAAGCTCAAAAATATTTTTTAAAGAAAATGATATGAATTTGGTTCATAAAATGTATTTTTTTATGGATTTTATTACCTAGGTTCAAGTACACAAAATATTTCGTTAAGTTAGAGTTACTATGTTACTATAATTTTGTAGTGGTTTAACATGTATGATTGTAAACTAGTGAGTACTCCAAATTCTATTGGCATTAACATTTATTTATATATTTATCTTAAATTAGATGATGATCCTAATGAAATATCTAGTATTCCTTAATATATTATTTTTGGTAAAATAAATAAATGCAATGTTTTGCATTAGATTATATATTGTAAAAGTAGTGGGACTTTTGAGTAATTTTATATCTAACCCTATTAAGGAGAATTAAATTTATGCCAAGAAGGTTTTCAAATATTTTCATGGGAATTATAATTACTATTTATATTATTATGGTAATAATTTTATGGATAAGTCATTTTATTTAGGTTGATTTGTGGATGTCGATTGGGCAAATGACTTGGAATGTTGAAGGTCCACTAGTGGCTATATGTTTTCTCTCTTTGCTAGTGTAGTGATTTTGATGAGTAAAATATATCTCATAGTTTATTTTTCAAATACCAAAGAATACTATATAGTTTCTACCCATGCTTCTAAGGAGGTGATTTGATTATACAAACTGCTTATAGGTATTGGTTTTCATTATAAGGTTTTTAGAATCAATTGTGATTGTCACGTCTCAGACTTTGATGTTGTTTTGCCCATGGCTTTGTGTGGACTTATTTTATGAAAGATGGTGTGTGCTAGAGTAATATGATATATTATGATGCTTTGGTGTGTGGAAATGTGAAAAGTATTTACTTTTGAAATTATGAATGCATTTTATTTTGAAAATATGCAAGATAGAACAAAATAGAAGTATTGATTTAATTATTGCTTTGATTTATATCTCTATATCGGTTACTAATACAATTTCGTTGTTAAATGCCTGAGTGCACTTGAGTTGCAGGTGGTCGAAGACCAAGAGTGTGATTGAGGAAAGAAGGCTAGCTTCCCGATAGGGTAAAAGAGGAAGAACTCTCGGTCACAGACACAACACCTAGAATCATATAGTTGCATTTAGGCAATGTCTATTCTAAATGGATTGCTTTGAATTATTTTTAAAATAAATAATAAATGGATAAAATAAATAAATAATAAAATAATAACATAAATGCAATTTAATTATTAATTGTAGCTTTAAAGGATTTATGGTTTTAATTATATTTAAATTGTGATATTTAAATAATGAATTAATTACAAGTTAGATGGAATACTTGTTAAGGAGTGAGTATTTTTAAATTACCTTCTAAATCTTTTGTGCAAGAAATTGTAAATGATTTCCTATATTTTTCCTATTTATAAATTTGAAATTTAAAATGCATATACTTCTTAATTATATTTATTTTAAATTACAAGATTAGGGTTAAATGAGAGAAAGGAAATTAATATTAAATAGGAAAAAGGCATTCCCGGAAAGGCAACGGTTCTTGAAATGGCTTCTTGAAAACACTTTCCTCTACAAGTTTTTTTTGGGGGTTATTTTAATGGCTGCCAAGAAGTTGTTTCATCTGTCAATTTAGAAGGATTGGAAGGAATCTTTGGAGAATTAAAAAAAGGAAATTAAGCCATCACGAAGGCAGGGAAGGAGGAGAACTTTTCCAGAAAACCCAGCTTAGGAGGGGACAGAGAGGAATTCTGAGCATCTTCAGCTGGAGATTTTAACCAGGTTTTTCATTCTCTCTTTCTCTTGTTGAGTTACAAAAAATAGCTTAAGAAAATGATTGCAAGAATTAGTGGAATTGTTTGCAAACAATATTTTAATATTTGGGAGAACTTCTGTCTGCTTTGCTAAATTCAGTCCAATTTGTCCATGTAAATCTAGAGTTTTCCCTCTTTGTATTATGTATATTGGGATTCTGCTCTTTATTGTTGAAAAAACTGAGAATAGAAAAATTTATTCAAGTGCACATTTTTGTTTGGTGCACACATATTTATATATATATATAAATACTTTGAATGATTTGTATTCTTTTACCATAGATGAATTCAAAAATTCTGAATGATTTATTGTCGTATTCATAGATTTTCGCTGAAGGGAATTACTATGCAACCTCTTGTTTTAATGTATGGGGAAGGGAATAATCCCCAGCCCCATACCAAGGGAAGGGACAGCAATGTGGAGAGGCTCACGCCCTCCACAGGCCGCTGCCTGTGGAGAGGGCATGGCCTCGTCACAGCCTGCGCCCTCCCTATGGGAGAGGCGAGGTCTTCAACCTCCCTTTGGGATGCTTAACATCTATTTTGAACCCTGTAAACTATTTTTTTCTGTGTGCGTAGCAGTAAAACATGAGGTGAAAATAACTATTTAAATCTGTATTTTTATATATATATACACAGCTGTGTAAATATATGTATATATATATACATAAATATATAAATAAGTAAATTTTATTTAGTCATGCATGCCCTCTGAAATAGATATATATAACCCTGTGTAACATTGAAAACTTCATAAGTAGTTGTGATGTTGGGAATGCAATAATGAAGTCTTTGTGTCATGCAAATTTGAAGTCTTTCATTTGGAAAATATATATAAACATTCTCACCATTGTAGACATTCAGATTAAATACATTATGTACAAGAACTTACAGTAAAACACACATATGTCAATATGCAAACCTCTGTTTTGTCAGAAAATAGTAGCAATTTTGGTGTTTAATTCTTTCAAATCTGACTGAGTTCTTTAAATATGAATGATAAAATGCATGTTTATATATATATATACACATAGATTCAAATATGACAAAGTATGAATATATATATATATAACCATGTAATTCAATGAACACTGTTTTTATATTAGAAATAATATTTCAGCCAGTGGCAATACACTGAAAATACCATGATGTACATACATTTTTACATTTGAAAACCAAACTTGAACATAGAACACTCAAGAGAGTAGCTTGAAGTGAGAACATATCTTTTACTAAACAGAAGAAAACATGATGTCAATGTGAATTTCCTGAGAAAAGAGCAGATTTTATTTTAATACTGAAACTTTACAACTTATTCTCTTTTGTTCAAACGTATTAAGATGGAACTCAAAAGATGCTTTGAAACTCTATTTTGAAATATAAGTATGAATGGAAATCAGTTTGATAAAAAATTTATGAATATGGAAAAATGAAGGAAATTCTTTTAGAATCAATGAAATGCATGAAGCATATAAGAAAAATGCATAATTTTCTGTTTTTGCACTTTTTACTGTATTTTGGTAACTTTCGGGACAGGATGCCGAAGGTGGATCCACAAAGATGGTAGTTTTACCTTTTCTGAAACTACCACTTGTTTTTTTATTTATGCTTGGCCAAGCACTTGTACCATTGAAATAGATGGATTTGTTTTAAAAGCCTAGAAATATATGTATTTGGGTCTCTGCCACCTCCTGTTGCAAGAAATATGTTTTCTCATGTTAGAATGCATATAGGCACCAGGCATGCATCGAGAGTTCCCTCCTATTTTACTGTGTCAGGTTGCTAGGCTCCTTATCCAGGGCCGAGGATTTCTTCGAGTTAGGAAGGAACCCGGGGAAGTCATGTACTTCGTGGTTGGGTGGAAAAGGTGCCTTAATCACACTCTTGGCCCCAGCTCGCAAGAAGACCGATGGTGTCATGGCGGTTGGAGGATCGGAGTTTTTTATTTTTATTATTGATGTACTTGTGTATCCTATTGGAATGGCTCGTAAAGCCCATTGTAAAATGTAATTGTATTTGACATTTGTTATTGCAACATTGAAATAGATGTGCTATTAAGATTTTGATGTAACATTGATGCAAATGTATTTATTGAAGTTATTGATCTCACTTGAATGTGAATGATTATTTATTGGTTTATTGATCTCTTTTGAGCATGGATGAATATATATATGAACATGCATTGATATACTTTGGCCATGTGTTTAATCATCATGAAATACAATGTTGTATATTTATTTACATGAAATGAAATTTTATTAACTCTTTTGTGTAGAGTTTGCTTTGGCAACTCTTATTAATGGAATTATTGACTTGTAAACCTTTTAAAGTGAAATGAACTTTTTAAAAATGCTTTTTCTCATCTCGCAAGCATTACAGTGATAGTCATTGTGCCATTTGTTTGGTTAGGAATGTATTAAGAATTTTTATTTTTATTTTCACTTTGTGTGAGAGAAGTTCAAGAATGGTGAGGTAATTTTAGAAAATTTAACCCCTTAGGATAATTTTTTATATTCTCTCATAATCCCAATGCATACAAATAAGTCATATTTGTATAGGAAGGCCATAAGCCTTGGTTCTTGTACTTAGTTTCATATATATTTTCTATGGATATATTTATAAGTTATAATTTCAATTGGGAGAATGTTTTGATTAAGGTACATTTACATTGCAATATTTTGTTTCTCAAAAACTCTTGGAAGGTGCACTTGGATGCCTAGGGTATAAATGGGAGAAATAATTTATAATAATTATTTGTTTAGATTATTGAGATTTGTTTTCACATATATTCATGATGGAGGTAGAGCACAATGATGGTGGTTATATTTTAGTCTCATATTTCTAGGATTTCAAGGAATAATTTGAGAATCTTATTATGATAGAGAGGGCTTGCATAAGTTAGTGTAATCTAAAATGTAGTGTTGGATTTCAAGATGTGATTTTTCAAGGAGTTATTGGTAAAAGATAGATCTTTATGTTTATATTTTCTATTTGGAAATTGATTGACTAGACCCATGTGACACCCATTTTAAGTCATTTTATGTGTTTACTATTCTCAAAATATGTTCTCCAAGCTAGGCATGGAGTTTTCACGTGATACCATGGTTTTGGTATTAATTTTTTTGGTGAAACCTTTTGTAATTTTTACATGTCTTTGTTCCTATATATTGGAGGTATGAGATGTTGGTTTTATATTATTTCTTAAACATACATAGGTGTTTTCAAAGTTCTTTTAGAGTACAAAGTGTTAGTGTGTTGGTATTCTCTAATGTATATTGAAGATTAATGCATACTTGTCATCTTTCTCTAGAGGAGTTTGTTTCCCAAAATGTTTTTGATTGATTAAGCAAGGAAAAAAGGGCCCTGAACCAAGCAGAGATTACAACATGAGAAGAGCAGCCATAGGTTGGAAACAACAAAAGAAAGGGAGCCCACCAACTCCCCAAAAATCCCAGCCAAAATGCTTAACCAATCCCTTTTTTCACAAACATATAAGTGCTAATATACTAATAAAAATACCAACAACTACTAGTAGTAACATCTATCACTAACCATCTACAACACTTAACATCATCTAACATACCATTCCTACTATAGAAATACCCCTCATTAAACATATTTAAGTTATGGCACCAACGGGCATAGCCAGTAGTAGCAATCCACTTAAACATAGTAAGAAAAAACATCATCAACAAAAACCAGCAAAAAAGAGAAACCAAATTAAGCATCTTCAATCAGCATCCAAGCTTTGAGTAGATTCTCAACAATACCATGTACTGTTGTCTTCGGTTCCATCTTACTAGCGAGGTACTCTTCATCAGTCGCTCATTTCTTCCTTTTTTGCTTCTTTATTTTTCCCAGCCCCAAGATAGTGGCCATCACAACTTTTTTCATCATAGCATCCACCACCACACACACATTCTTAACAGCTTCTTCCAGAGTCTGAATTCTTTGAATATTACCTTTAGCTTGCATTCCTTTCTTCATGGAGTTTAGTCTTTCCTCCATTATCCCTTTGATTAGATTCTCAAGAGCTTGAATCTTGT